>VDFB02052729.1:0-16640 GCA_007258455.2 Sequoia sempervirens | reverse complement strand
ATTGCGCAGCCCCGCGGTCGCCGAATTTATTGTTATCTTAAGCAATGAGCGGTTACGAATTAGACACCGTTGAGCTCTGTAAAGTTTCTTTCTATTGGTCCACCTAGGTCTTAGATAAGGAGTAGGTGACGGAGGTTGGGCAAATTGGGTAGCGGAAGATTTAGTTGGGGTTAAATATGGCGGCGTTTTGGAGCGCTGCTGGTGGTTCTTCAGCAGTCTCCTGCCTGAAATCTGGGGGCACTGTTAAATCTGTAGCGGAGGTGCCAAACCTACGGCCTCTGCGCCGCCAACGCCAGGTCGTGTTGGCGTCCAGGAGCTGCCCTCGTTTGAATTTTAGGTGTAATAATAGTATTAAACTGAAAACAAGGGCAATGGCGGAGCACAAAGGAGGTGCTGAGCAGGTTTTAGCGCGGCCTAGAAAAGCAGCGGTTGCAGAGGCTCACGGTAGTGTTAATAATGGTGGCACACCCTCGCGAACATTTCTCTCGGAAGAAGGTCAGTTCAGTTTTCCTCCATTATTATCAAACATTTCTTCATCTTCAATCTAAAAATTTCTGATGCATTTTAAGGCAATGCTCACTTGCATGTTAAAAGATTCTATCTTGGTGTCATTTGCCCTCCACTTGAGTCCTAATTTTGTGGCATAAGCCTCAGGAAAACATGCTAAAAATTTTAGCACACATAAATTGATTTGAAATATTGTTCTTATTAGTTATTAAGTGATTGAATTACGGACTCGACATTAGGTTCTGGAGACCCTTGCAATTTACAGGGTGCCCTAGGGTAAATCCCCGTGATTCGATTTAACTGTAGGGGCTGTCTGATCCCAGGAGACTTCTATGATTAACCTCGAGGGGTGGTGATGTGCGTCTGTATCTCAATTCAATCAACCTTGCGAGCGGCGTAAAAACAATATGCAGGTTACAGAAGACATAGATGGTTAACGTGCTTTTAACAAAAGATAAAAGAGTTTGTTGGACATTACATTGTCACTAAACAATTCTTGACTCATACATGGTAACCTTGTGTGTCAATGAATTACAATTTGACTCAACAATTGTTTGAAGGTTCATTTTCATTCAATATGAGGGATTGTAAGGGAATTTTAATCATTAGCATGCAAACATGTTGATTGTATTTGTGTTGGGCATTGACCTGGTCATGTTCAATAATATGCCGGAAATCAGTAATATGTTCTACACATTTAGTATATATGTTTGTTTTTGAAGAGTATTTGAAAAAGTGATGTATTTTCAAATGTTCGATAAATTTACCGAGTTATTGCCGAGTCCTGAGTTTTTACAAATTTTGGGCTTGCCGAGTTTGAGTTTTACAACTATGCTTCTCCCTATAGCCCCATGGATTGATAGTTCAATCATTCCAGTTAAGATCTTGTTCTCAAAACTGAAAATGCAGGGTGGTCCAGGCAATATATCAGCCGCCTTTTTAGTTACACCCTTTTTATACTTGATAAATAAATGCAATTGTCATAATAAACCTACCCATTTGCGATGCCTTGCTTACTGCAATTTTGATTGTGCTTCAGAGAGGTTGGTGGTCCATCTGAACTATAGTTTCTTTACCCATAAAATAGTGCTTACATTTTTAATGAATTGAACAAGTGCATACAAATCTTCATCATATTTAGGTTAATTCAAATCTGTCCCATGGGAAATATAATGATATATCTCACAAAAATCTTCATCTTGTGGATACTCCTCCCTACAGCCCCATGGACGGATGGTTCAACCATTCCAGTTAAGGTCTTGTGCTCAAAGCTGGAACTGCAGGCGGTCCAGGCAATATATCAGCCATTTTTCAGTTACACCCTTTTTATACTTGATAAATAAATGAAATTGCCATAAGAAACCCATCCAATTGCATTCCCTTTCTTCGTGCGATTTTGATTGTGCTTCAGAGAGGTTGGTAGTCCATCCGAACTATAGTTTCTTCACCTTTAAAATAGTGCTTACATTTTTATTAAATTGAACAAGTGCATACAAATCTTATCATATTTAGGATAATTTAAAACTGTCCCGAGGGAAATATAATGATAGCAAGCCGAATTATCTCCTTGCAATAGGATAACCTACATAGCATAGTTGCTTGTATCCATTAACATCTCAAATTTTAGGTGCAAGTTAGGTGGTTCCAAAACCTTTCATTGCTGGTTTTATGTTTCAATCTTCAAAAAGCATGATGCTCATTTTTACCCTAAGAGGGACTTACTAGTTGTGGTTAGGGTTGCAAAGGCTACTTTATTGTGGAGAATGATGCTATGAACTTTATTAAATATTGAACAACCTCTATAAAGATCTTTGTCTCAGACACCTTGGAAGGCATAAACTAATTGATAATAGCTTCAATCTTTGTGAGATCAATATTCAATTCCCCTCTTCCAACCATATGTCTCAAATAGACCACATGATTTTTGTGCAAATTCACACTTTTTTTTAACTGAGCAACAACTTACTCCCTTGAACAGTTGTAAAACATATCTCAAATTTATTAGATGCTCATCATAGGTTTCACTAAAAGTCAAATTGTCATCCAAATATGCAATAACAAAAGAATCTACGAATGGTCTCAATAGATCGCTCCTCACCTCATGAAAGTAGCAGGAGCGTTACACAAATGAAGGAGAAGCACAAGCCATTCGTTCAAACCTTTCTTTGTCTTGAAAATTGCATGTATACCCTCGTCATTTATTCTTACTTTTATTATACTTGCTCTTCAACTCTAGCTTCGTGAAGTACTTGGTATGTTGGAGTTGATCCAACAAATTACCAATTTGTGAAAGAGATACCTAGTCTCAATGGTGCTCTTATTCAAGGTGTGATAATCCATACGCATTCTTCATGCACCATCTTTCTTGGGCACAATCACAATTGGAGAATTACATAGAGATGTTTTAGAACTGCAGACCAAGCAGGCAGTGATTCTCTCACCTGAATTCACTCCTTAACTACATATTGCTAGTTTAAAGTTCCATTGGTACTCCAAAGACTAGTTCCATTATTAGGCAGACAATTATTGGGCCCCTTGAAATTATTGGACTTATATATAAGAGTTGAGTTGTCTTATTAGGCAATTTAAATGTTGTCTGGAATTTGGATGTATTTCATTCTGTGACATGACAGAGAGTCATCTTATTTTCTAGTTTGGCTTTCATACTGTGAATCGGATATAGCAGTTCTAATTATTCATTAAAAATAATCTAGATCTTTCTGTAGTGGGATTCATAATTATAAATTGTACAATAACATCGTCTAATAGAGTAGCTAGGTCCCATTAGCTAATCCTTCATGTCTCATAACACCATCTAATCCGGTGTACTTCTTTGTAGGTATTCTTTTATGGTATATGATGTCAACTTTATGTCCATTCATTAATCATCAGTGCCACATGCCATAATCAGAACTCAATAACCATGCTCAAACATTATTTCTTAAGTCATAAACTTAATAGAGATATTATGTCAGTGTTGCTATAAATATAATTACTCATATACATCTTACATCAGTTTATCCTTGCTTGTATGTCTCAACATGCAAATAAAATGTACCAAATCAAACCAAAACATGGCAGCAAAATAAGAAAGGATCAATATCAGGTTTACTAATATCTTGTGTAGTCTTGAACATGATAGACTCAGGGAGGAGATGGTTGGAATAGAGTGTAGCAAACAACTCTCCTGTTGGTCAAGAGCCTAATCCAAAAGCCTTTGTCCTCCTTTATTAGGAGAGGGTCATTTATGTGTTTGACCTTAAGGTTGTGGGAGAGAGTTTCCCTTTCCCAATGGAGGAGAGTGAGGGGGAGGTCCTTTAGGCTGTTTCCAAACATTGTCTAACACTTTCTCAAGCATGTCATTCCTTGGGATGTGACACTTTTGTTGAAGGTACCCTGGATTATCTAATGATACATTGTAATATCAAAGAATTTTATGTATTCTGTTTGGTTCATGAAAGGATAATAATCATTAATTAAGAAAGATAATATTAGAAAACAAGTTATCTTTGCAAGGCAAAAGGAAAAGGACCTTGTGCATACTATTAGTATTTGCATAAAAAAATTGAGAATGTTTGCTTTGGACTGCAAAACTAAGTCACAAAATGTCATATCACACATTGACATTTGCTTATTGTATATTTGTATTGGTATCTTTTCTATAACCATTTGCATCATGCATTTTATTTTTTTCCTTCAACTCCTGGCATGTTTTTGCCCTCGTAATAACATAAACCAGTAATATCATTTGTATGTAATTTCAAGAATTATGTTAGGATCATTCATATGTATTAGTATTTTTGTAAGCAATGGTTTCAATAGTGATCAAAGGTTGTTGCAGAGCTATTCTTGGCCATGCAGAAGAAAATTGAAGCCAAACGATTACCTGCTAGTGCTGCAGCTGCAATGGAGGATGTATATCGAAATTATCAGAATGCAGTAAGTTGGAGAATCTTTGGTAGGCTTCAAATCTTATTTTTACCTTTCTTTTCCAACTTATTCCATTCACTTAATTTTTCTTGACATTTCCAAACTTCTTAGATTCTCTTCTCCTCTCTCTTTATATACCACCAGAAAGTAATAAGGATGAATGTTGTAATCTACCAACTAATAGTGATCTCCTAAGTAACCTGTTAACAGTTTGTTGACTTCGTCTCTAGATTCTGTTTAGTTTATTCAAAGTAGATACTGTGTTGTTGAAAAGTGTTGGAATGGGCTTAACTGTGAAATGCCCCAACAACTATGTACTGTCTGAATTTAACAAGTTACATTTCTGCGTTAGTCACTATTGGAATTTTCTGAACAACTTTCTACATTTTGTTGATTTTGTATTGCTGAGAGTTGGAAGGGGCTTAACTACAGAATACTTTGATAATAAATGGCACAAACATATTGGAGAACTATTACCTGTCTACTATGCTCCATAAGTTTCCGAGATGGGGAGGGTAGGGGAAATGTTTCTGGTATGGGAATTTTTTTCCTATTTTGTAGGTGACGGTAGGGGACAACTATTAAAAAATAAGGAACTTTATATAAATATATGGAAAGTTCAAATATTCATATGATGACATTCATAAAGCATTCATCATAGACATTATAAAACCTAATATATAACATTCAACTTGAGTTGAGATTCCACATGGGAATTGACAATCAAATTAACAAAATATAAATGCTTTCATTGTCAATGTGCATATGTATCATATAAGAATTACAACAAAATGCCTGAAGGCTGCAAGTTTTAACTACCAAATGATAAAAAACATATAAAATATATAGCTGTCCTTAATCAACATCTGTATTTGGTAGGTTTGCATCAAAATTGGAGTCCCAGTCCTATTCACTGCCACTGTAAGGGGCTGCTTCAAGCAATGGAACGCCAACCAATCCCTTTTGTGCTTCCTTCTCATCCACTTGTATAGCATCTTCAGGATCAACATCCCAATGTGAAGTTGGAGTTTGACGATTCTCAGGGGTTTGTTGATCCTATAGCCACAAGGCAGTATGTATGACCATCAACTTCTTTGATCATCTAGAGATAAGGTTGTTCTTCTTGACTAATTGGATGAAGCTATATGTGGACCAATTTGTCTCTACAATAGAGGAATTGATAACTTGTGAAATGAAGTGAGTGGCAAGTATCCTCAACTCTAGTGCATCCTTGCCATGCCATATCGACCATCCAAAAAGGTTGGTTTGAGTTAATGTAGTTCTATCCATTTTCATCTCTGGTTTGTTGAATGTTGGACCACAACAATAGACAAATGCAAGCCATTGTGTGCAAAGTAAAGAAGAATCTTCATCAATATGCATTTTTTAAAGGGACTTCATGAACTCTTCTTTCATGTCTTAATCATGAGATGGAGGCACTCTTCCACGCCTAGCTACATACCATTTAGGATTTAGAGCATAGGTTGCCATATGAAGGACAATGTTCATAGTGTTCCATTGTTGTGTCACAATGGGCCTAAAATGCTCCTCATAAATCCCAAAGTAGGATACTTGTTATAAATGGCCTGCTTCATTTGCCCAAATATGCTCTCAAAGGTCTCATAAGTTTCTCCAAGCCTAGGAGAGTCTATCAACATACCTTATGACTCGTACAATAGGCTCAATGAAGGAGCAAACATATCTACAAATGCAGACAAGTTACTAAGTCTTAAGTTTTAAAAAAGATTAAAGAATTTAAGACTCAAATAATAGAGTGAATGTTATTACAAAGAACAAAAATAATTTACAAGTTAGAAACATTAATGAATTATTTAAAAAAAAATATAATAAGACCAACAATTTCTTACCTCATTGTGTATCACCAATTGCCATCAAGGATTTTTTATTTCACATCTCTTCCTTCAGGTTTGCTTGTCTCTGATCATCTACCCCACTTTGAATTAAGCACCACTAATTGTAAAGCTTCCTAGACCTCAATAATCCTCTCTAACAAAATGAAGGAGTTGACATATCTAGTATCTATGGGCTTGAGGAATTTCTTCCTCGAAAAAGCCTTGAACAAAGCAAGTGAAGTGTGATGGTTGCAAATGAACATCTGTACATCTCTAGCCTCTAACAACACTGCCTTCACCCAATTTATCTTTCAATTGTCCTTCAATGCATGAGCACAACATGTGCTTGTAAGCACCTTCCACTGTCAAGTCAGCTAACTTACACACACGGGCTGAATTGGTCACCACTTGTATAACATTAAATGCTCCAACATTTTCTATGGTATCCTTCAAAATTTGAAATTGGAAGTTTGCATCCTCCCTCTTCGTTGAACAATCAATATCTGTAAGAAAATAAGAGTCAACTAAACTTGTGACAATAATATTGATGAGTGGCCATTGTTTGATATTGGTCCACCCATCCATGATGATGGAGCATCCATCCCTTATCCGAGTTTGTCTCATTTCTTCGATCAACTCACTTACCTTATTGCAATAGAAGATTCGATCATCTCTCATGATTGTATTTAAACTTACCTGCAATGACACATCAGGCTGCATAGTCTCCAATTGAATTCCCTTATTTCTTTCCTCCCACTCCATATGCAATCTAGTTATTTCAACCTTCTCAATTAGAGTTATAGTGTCACAACCTTTTACCCTTGTCTAGCTCTCCACAAAAGATGAGAATAAACTCTTGTATAGCTACCCCTATAGTTTTTTTTGCACAAATGACATAGCCATACTTTGTTGGAGTACAGGACCACTGAGGGGGGGTGGGGGCGGCTAGGTGAATTAGTGGTCTAACGAGAAATCAAATTTCAAACCTTAACTCACTTGTATTATGCAAAGAGACCCATTGAAAACACTTCAAACATTATAGAAATTGAATGTTGAGGGAGTCACAATGATATGCAAATCAGAACATAATACTTGAACAAAGATGACCAATCTAACACAACATGACAAACCACCAAGAGGAGACATAACACGAGTTTTATGAGTGGAAAACCCTAAAAGGGTGAAAAACCACTCTGAAAATACGTTTTATTAAGCCTCACTAGCCAAAATCTCACTGGTTACAAATTGTATGCCTCACTGGCTGAACATCAAGCCTCACTGGCTAAACATCATGCCTCACTGTCAAACTAACCTGCCTCATTGGAAAAACAAGCCTCATTGGCTAAACATCATGCCTCACTGGCAAACTAATCTGCCTCACTATCAAAACAAGCCTCACTATCAAAACAAGCCTCACTGGCTAAACATCTTGCCTCACTGGCAAACTAACCTGCCTCACTGGCAAACCGACAACACTTTTAGAAGAAATTGGCAAAATTCAAAGGGTTACTTTGTTTCCAGACAAATCACTGATCTATCAAATCTTCATCTCCCTTATTCACACATACATCTGCACTGATTCGTCAATCAAATATCACAATTCTAAAAACTGCCTTCACACCTCAAAACACACACCCTCATTTTTAATCTTCTTTGATTTCACATATAAAGCACTAGTCACCTGTAATCTGTTTCACACACTGACATTTCTTTCAAACAAATTTCTGTATCAATGACCTCAATCAGATCATGCTTCTAATCAAAGCAAATCACACTCCTCAGCCCAAGACAACTTACATTGACATTACACAATTTGATCACTGCTATGCAAGTTTACACATTGCTCTTTCTTCCAATCAGACCTTGACTGAACCCCTTTTTGAATAAACAAAAAATTACACAAAAAGACTTCCTGGTATGACAATCAATTATAAGATATTAGGCTCATGAAAATTTACACATCCATATGATAATCAATCTTAGACATGTTCATATACAGTTCACTATTAGGCTAACTCCCATACTATCCTTACAAACTAAGTTGCTGAATCGGGTACGGGTACGGGAAAAATTTTTGGGGGGTTGGGTACGAAATTGGGTACGTCCATACAATAATATAATAATATAATTATATATATATATATGCAACCTAGAAACAAAATAAGTTTAGAATGTCATATACCAATACATATGATAAACAATACCATGACAAATTTCAATTTTTGAAACATAATATACTAATTTAAATTCGGTTTTCAATATCAAAAGGATCAAACTTGAATGTCATGATAGATAATCATTGTTTAACATTTACAAAATACAAATAGTAACCAATTCACTAATTTCGAATTGCATCAAATGGCTCATCATCAAGACTAAGATCATCATCAACATTAACATTAGATGATGGAAACACATTAGCACGTGCACTAAAGTATGTTGACTACTTGACTCCTCAAAAATTGAAGAAGATTGTGTAATTGCAGCCAAAGAAAGATCTAGGTCAGCTTGCTCTGGTTCTACATCCCACATCTTTGCTGCCCCTTCTTTGTACTCATCCTCTTTGTGAGTAAGAAGGCGCAAGTTGGAATGAACATAAACTAGCTCCTCTGCTTTGTGTGATGCCAATCGATTGCGCTTGACTGAGAGGATGAAGGAGTTTGTATTCCAATTCTGCTCAGTTGAAGAAGAACTAGCAACCTATTGAAGCAAAGGGAGCTCTCATTAGAGTTGTTAAATTAAAAAAATTGTAAATCAAACTTCAAATTTGAAAATAACGCATTTTAGTTTTAAATTTTTAAATGATAAAACTTAAAACGTTAAAACTTACTTGAGATAAGACTTTTATTGCAAGAACTTGGAGGTGTGGCATCTTGCAGCCATTGAGGTACCACCAAGAGTGAGCATCCTTCTTATATTTGTCACGGATAGCAGCAGAACTTTGATTATTAGAGTCACAAAAACTAGCAAATTCACTTGAAACTACATCTTCCATCTCAGTATTAGGAAGAGTTTAACAAGAGCTTTCCTAAACCCATCGTTGACTTCTGTATCACGGTATGGTGGCAATCTGTTTGGCATAGCAAGGACTTGGGGGCTGTAAAATTTGGGTGTCAACGCGAAGGCAAGAAGATGGAGTGGGGTGGTCATTTTGTTCCACCGGTCAACACAAATTGCATGCACCTCTTTGAAAAAGGTTTCTTCAGGATCTTGCTCTTTTTCACATATGATTTTTTTCATCTTCTCAAGCATTGTGTCAATGCCATCATAAACCTCCCCCATGCATGGCTTATCCATGTTAGTAAAGCGTATCATGCTCAAAATGGGCTCGGTGAAAGCAAGAAGATATTCCACTCGATCCCACCAAATGTCATCTAGAATCTTATGTTTTATATTTGCTGCCCTCTCACTGTTTGATTGCCTCCATATAGCCCATGAGTGGCTAATGACCATAGCAGCAAGCGCCTCTCGCACCTTCACAAGTTGTCTCAAGACGATTGTGTTGGATGCAAATCTAGTTTCAGCCACCTATTTGAAAATAAAAAGTAAATAATTAAAATCAATATATATATATATGTATTCTAAATAAATTATTGAAGTAAAACATAACATTAAAGAAATGCAATGTTTGAAGTTTGAGTTACCTTCAACAGCTCTAGTCTTGAGAATGATCTAAAGATAGCTTGTGACATGTGGTGATTTGTTATGAACATTTGGATCTCTTCAGCTTCAGCATAGACTTGTTTGATCCAATCTATTTTTGTACCCAACTTTTGCAGCATGAGGTTGAGGGAATGCACAGCACAAGGTGTCCAAAATATATGTCGGAATCGTGACTCAACTATCATACCAGCAGCTCTACAATTCTTTGCATTGTCCGTTACAACTTGGACAACATTTTGAGGCCCCACTTCATTAATGCACTATATAAGGATGTCAGCAATAAATTGTGCATCCTTGACCTGCCCCTCACAATCCACAGCCTTTAGAAACATTGCCCCTTTAGGGCACACTGCAATCAAATTAATCAATGGTCTATTTCTTGCATCCTTCCATCCATCAGAAATAATAGACACACCCTGTTTCTTGCCATGAGGCTTTGATGGGATATAATGCATCTTCTATATGTTTTACCTCCTTTGACAATATAGTGGTACGCACCTTCTCATAACCTGGGCTTGTGTACCCCTTTGGAGCTTCATTTGCTTTTCTTATCATGTCTTGCCAATAAGGTGATCGAACAACATTGAAAGAGATGCCATTTGCATAGAGACATCTTCCAATGGCTTGGTCAGCAAGTTGTCTTGCATCATTATTGAATGCCTTCTCCAATGGTCCCTTTGCTCTCTTTGAAACACTACCCTCACTGGCATTTCCATCTTCATTTACTCTCAAAAAGGGATGGCTTTCTACTACAGTGACAGGACGACCAATATGTGTCTGAGATAAAGTAGATGGCATCTTTGAGACCTTTCCTGTACTTGATGGAGGCATCATTTTTTTTTTAACCCTTGCATCTGCTTCCTCTTGCTCTACAATATATTCTGCTATTTTCTCAGGTGTTATAGGTATTTTATTTTTTCCTGGACATGGTTTAATTCCCTTTCCAATAACTCCACACAAATGCGCTTTCACCCGGCTATGAGAACTAGTGTATTTCTTTTCACACCCAGGGCATATCCAAACACAATTCCCCCCACCTGGAACTTGCTCTACTATTTCTACATGTCTGCATAGCGGTGAAGTTGGATCAAACTTGAATGAGGGATTACTATTGCTGACAAAAGCTGAATTGTTTGCCATGATATTTGGAAAATAGAAACAATCTCTAAACCTGCAATTACAAATTTTAAATTTAAAAATTGTTAAGAGTATATAAATCTAAGCAATAAATTATAAATTTTTTAGGTTTAAATTGTATAAATTATAACTTTTTTAAGTCTTAAATTGTATAAATTATAAATTTTTTAAATCTTAAATTGTATAAATTATAAATTTTTTAAATCTAAACTTTATAAATCTAAATTGTGCAAATCTAAGATTATAATTTCTAATTTTATTAAATAATTATTTAAATTATACAATTATAATATATGAATACTATATTTTAAAAATAATATATGAATATTATCTTTTAAAAATTATATATATTACTATTATATTATTATTTATTAATAATTTAATAAATTATTCATATAAGATTCTAAGAATTAAAAAATAAGACTATAAAAAATTATATTAATTTTAAATAGGGTTTTGTTTTATTTTAAAAATTATTCATATAAGAATTAAAAAGTAAAATTATAAGGGTATTAAATTATATTATTAACTATTTTAAATTTTAAAATTTTATATTTTAATTTTTAAAACTTACCCTATGATTTTTTGTTTTTAAAACAAAAAAAAAAATGTGAAAAAAATAAAAATAAACAAAAACCTGGTCATGCCTAGTCGCGCCTCTGCTTCTTCTTTGCCGGTGCTTGTGGTTTCTCTGCTTCTTTGCTTGTGGTTTGTTTGCCTGCCCGCGCCCTTGTTTCTTTGTCGGCGCCCTTGTTTCTTCCCTTCCTCTCTGAGTTTTTTAATCGCTATCCAACTCGCGTTTTTTGTAGTCGCCGCCTCTGTGCATTTTGGTGTGTCGTAAATCTGCGAGATGAGATTCACACGCTAAATCCGTGTCTTTGACAAGCCGCCTCTAAAATTTAAATTCGGTATAAAAGTCAAACGGTGTATTGCGGCGTAACACGCTTTTTGATTTTTGCCGCCGTAAAAAAAAAAACGCCTTAGAATCGCTTTTGGGTTTTGAGAACTTAACCGCCGCGATGGATTCCGTTCGATTTCAGCGAGCATTTGTTTCAGCCAAGATCAAACGATTCCAAACGGGAATCGCTTCAACAAAGGGTGCCGATTCCTGTAATGTCTCCTTCCGGGGCTTGATATCTCTCATCGCTTAAGATTAGCCTGGCTATGTGACCTCCCTCGTAGCTAATAGGGATGGATAGAGGGTCTGTGGGAGCTTGATTACTTCGCTATCGAATCTATCGGGCTTATTTTCGCTTTTGGGGTCGCTCTCGACATCATTTGCTCGACTTGCTATTTTTAGTAAGTCACTTATGAGCACCCCCGCTATTTTTAGCAGCTTGACCGGTTGTATGCGATTCAATCACTTATCCTCCAGCCTCGTGACGGTTCGTTAATCGAACTTTTATTTTATTTAAGGGGTAAACACTTTTGACCGGAGCTATGAACCGGAATACAACTATTCAACAATACCACCCCAATAGGGTTTGAACCTTGGTGGCAAGAACAACAATGCCACCCTTAAACCATTACACCATGCCAATACCGGCAATCGAACTTAGAGATTTTGAGGAAGATATTAATATTTATCTGTCAAATTAAATATTAATTATTTTGAAGCTTATATTATAAAGTTATAATATTATTTAATATTATAACTTAAGTGATTTTTAAAGGGGTCGACCAACATAAAGAAGGGGCCACTTTTCAATTATATTTTATAATTAAAAGTGCGTTCGAGACTTTGGAAAAATTAAAAGAAAAGTTCAAACTTTATTTAAATGATGCTTTATTTGAGAAAAGTCGACTTCTTGAAGAATATAAGGATTTCATTGGGAAAAGAGCTCATTATGTTATGAAATCGAATTTTTGCCAAGTGCTTCTTCTGAGAACAGAGCCAAGGGTTCCAGTTTTCATTCTGCATTGGAGAATGAACCATCTTCAATGTCTGCAGTTCAGAGGCTGTGAAATATCAGCTGATTTATTACTTGTCAGAGAGATAGCTTCATCCAGAGGTTATCACAGAGCTTCACCTTTCGAGATATCTTCAGGGTTTTGGATTGAAACTCTTCTGGGAAGGGTTCTTCTTTTTAGGCGTCCATTTTCCAAGATCTGGACACATTCTTCAAGGGCCGTACAGATCCATTGTTGCTGCTGCAGGGCCATCCTTTTCAAGTACAAGGCCGTACTTTTCACATTGGGAAAAGCGCCACTCTTTTGGGCATTCTGACTTCACAATCAGGGGTGCATATTCTTCTGGATCCATTTGCAAACATCAGACGGAAGGAGAAGCTGATTTCTGGGATGGCCGTACCATTTCATGGACATCTCAGTTTGCTGCAATAATCAGGTTTTTCACATAAATGTTGTTGCTTTTTAGCTTGCATGTTATCAGATCTCAGATGTAATAAGCCTAGAAGATCAATAAATATTTTGGCGTCTATAGATCAAGTAGTTTCCATCATTTGCAGACTTGTAGTATTTTATTTAATTTTTACAAGCAATTTCTTTCAAAATCGCATATCTTTTGTTTATGCAAAAAACACAAAAAAAAAATGAAAAACGTTCAAAACAAGCAAAATCAAACAGATTCAGAAATCAGTGAGAATAGGGGTTTTTACAGTGGTATCGTGAAATGGGTTTCCGGCCAACTTGTTGGGTGGTGGTTTTAGTCAAGAAATCAGAAGTTACAATTGAACAACATGGCTATTCCCAAGAAGCAGTTAAATGCCATGATGAGAAAATTGGAGAAGCTTATACAAAGTCAGGAAAATAAGGTTGAATGGCTTTCACACCCTGCAACCATAGATAGAATTATGACTTCCATTTCTAAGAAGTCTACATCACAAAATGAAAGGAAGGAAGAACAAGAGGTCTCTACAAGTGAGGTATCTAAAAACCTCTACAATGAGTTTTTCTCAGTTGGTGACCAGCAGAACAAAAATCAGACCTTAGAAAACGAATCAGAAAATTCATTTGATGACAATGAATCCCAAGATCATGATGTGGATGGACACATAGTCACCTTGGAAGTGGAAGTGTGTGAAGATATTGTTACATCAGCAGCTTCTACCTCGCCAGTTGAGCCATCCTATGAGGTGCATAGCAGCAGTACCCTAGATGTTGAGGTGTGCATAGATGTAATGAGCCTAGCTCAAACTGACCAGAATTTAACCTAATTTTGCTGATTGTAATTTCGTCAAACAGTTTGAATGCAAAATGCTTACTTGCTGGTTTGGTGTTTTCAGACTGATGATGATAATAGGGTGTTTCAAATGCTTATAGAATAAAGCAAGGGAGCTAATATCTTACTCTAGATGCAAGGAGAAACTTTTTTTTTTCTTTTTATGCATAAAATGGATATTTTAAAACATACTAATCACCTACAGCCCGGCATCATTTTGTCAAACAGTTGACAGACATACCACTTGGCTGAGTACAATATATTTAAATGCATGACAACAAGTATAATTTATCATCTACTTATTCCTCCTTAATTTCCAATAAATGACCAATACAATAGTTATTCAAAATGCCAAGACTCTTGGCTTTACAATCAGCTCTTATAGAATATATTGTTATGAATGCAACCTACAGCTGCCTACTTAAACAATACAACATGTTATGTAACTAATGCCAAATGACAAAGGAACCTGGTTGGATGGAGACGCCAAGCTGGAAAGCTGATGTAGAAACCAGATTGCAAACAAAATAGCACTCTCCCAAGCTGAATCGAATTTATTTCCAAGTCGCCCCTGTTCTGACCTGCCTTGTTAAAATCAAATAATCACCAACAGATTTCTGCCTCCAATTGCTTCTGATCTCTTTGTCAAGCCTCTAGGAAGTGAGCGCTCCCAACCATGAAGGAAATCGATGCAAGTATGAGCCCAAGCAAATGAAAGATAGGTCTCTAATGGCGCCCCTGTTGCTGCAGACTTGGCTTCAGACTTATGTATTGCAGATCTGACCCTTTCCTCCAAGGATTCGATGCCAAAAAGACTTATTCTTCAATACCAGCCAGCTCCTAAATTGAAGTCTTCAAAATCTGGCCCTAGGCCACAAGTTTATGCCCTCATGAAGTGACTGAAGTATCACCTCCAGCTGCAATAATTCAGGTGATATTGCACACCCTCAAAATTGCTATCAATGGGAGTTTTCGTTCCCAAAGACAAACTGATTATCTGCAGACCACTTGGCTCCACAAATGCTCAAGAAGAATCACCGATCAACAACTCATCAAATCTGGATGCCCAAATGGTGAGACCTCAAGGTCTATTTATTCTTTTCCTCTAGAGGTCGGCCCAAATAAAATAATATTATTTTTTGACCTTCTAGAAGATTCCAGTATATTATAAACTTTTTGCACTTTATTAAAATGTTATATTATTAAAAAGTGCATCTCAACATAAAATTATAAAATAAGGTTTCCATAAATAGAAATAATAATTAAATATAATGGAAAACCCTTTCCCAATTAAAAACTGAGCCAAATAATCACCAAGTGACTGCAAAATGACTCTCTCACCATGCCTCATTAGCCTACGAGAGCCGTTAATAGGCTAATCCTGCTAATTTGTCGATGTCAACTGGAAGGGGACATTACAATAGATGATAGCATACATGATGTTGCTTATCATGGTGAGTGACGTTGATTCAGCCTCATATTACAGTGCTAGGTATTAATTATTGTGGATTTTGAGCATTCGTTGGGGTTTTGCAAAGGTCTAGGAACTGGATGAGTTACAAGTTGAGTTAAGTGATTTCATGAGACCTGCTGTTTGCTGCTGCTAAGGAATTCTGTGCAATACTGGAGGTTATTCTGACATTTCAAACTTCTATACATGTTGTTCCAGGTCTGATACTTCCTTATATTCATTGTATCTTACTTGAACTGTTAAATCCCTCACTAGTTGTTACATATCTCAGTCAGTTCAGTCTAACAGTGTTAGAGGGAAGTCTTGTAAGTTGAAACCTGATTATAAATTGAAAATCTGAACTTGTCTGGGCTGTGGTATTTCTGAGTTGTTTAGGTGTCTTATTTTCCAATTGTGATGCCCAGAAATTAGTTGTAAGGGGTCTGCATTAAGGTATGGTCTGCGATCAGATTTATGATGAACTGCTGTACCTTTTAGAAGTCTTGCAATTGCTCAGTATGGGTGTTAAGACTTAATGTTACCAGTCTGATATAAGAACTTATATACTACTGTTCATGCTAGAGTTCCCTTAAAATTTCTCTGTTGTATTCAATATTCAGTAGTTATCTCAAGATGTATGTGAAGATCAGATTTGAGAAGTCAATGTAATGAATTTTATGCTCTTGAAAATCAGTTCAAGTCACATGTGCAAAATCAGTGAATTTGGGACTGTACAATCATTCTAAAAATCAGATTTGTAAGTTGATGCTTCTATTTCAGTATATCTCTACTTGCAAGTATGTGTGTGTCATTTAATTTCTTGGCAATATACCATTTGAGAATCAAAAACCCAAATATTTTGTGAATCAAATATTTAAACAAGGCAGAAAATTTAGTTTGCAAGTGTCCATTTTCAGGA
>VDFB02052728.1:0-26690 GCA_007258455.2 Sequoia sempervirens | reverse complement strand
GTTCCAAATAATGATCTATCTATACCAATGATGTATTTTCCAAATTCACTCCCCCACTTTAGTCTTGACCAGTGTATCATAGGACTAGGTATTTTTTACTACCTTAAGTTTTATTTTTTCGAATAGATTTTTCCTTAAGTGTGGCATGCATGTATTCACTTATGCTTTCAATAAAATACATATCCTAGTTAAGTTACTGGCATCTTCTATTTAATAAAGAGAGCATGTGTCTCAACAATAACATATATAAAAGGTCAACTTAATTGAGTTTTTTATTAATTAAATAGAAAATTCCAATGTATTTTCTAGACTATAGTGTAAGGCTCAGACATATAAAAGATCCATTAAATCTACACTCAATTTCTCCAACTTTTAGTTCACACACATCTTCATTTATAATCTATAATTTGTCATTCGTGTGTTCCCATTAAAAGAAAAATAAGAAGGAAATTCATGTGAACTTGCATTAGCTTCAAGAGACCCATCTAGAAGGAGATTTTGGCCAACTCTACTAAAAGGAGGCGATTCTTGGGTTTTACATATACTTATTCATTTAATTTTTTATATGTTGTTATCGTGTGTTGTGATTAAATTAGATATGTTCATTTCCAATTTCTATCAACCTATAGGTATTCTAAAATAAAAAATAAACATTGATCTTTCATAATTTTATTTTCATGTATTAATTATGTCTACTTTATTTTCAATGTGTGTGTTTAAATTTCATGTATACATATATTATTTCTTTCATTTCAAATATAGTATTTAGTTATATCGATATTTGTTAAATAGATAGTAGAATATATGGTTAATTTTTAAATGAGATTTTATATTGTGGAAAATAATTTGAAGTGGCATCTTACTTTAAAAAAATTAGTCTTTTATTAACAATATTATGAATCAAACCACCATCTTGAAATATTCCTAAGGACATATTGTAGATAGATCCAAAATCCTCCATAGTTTGATAAAATTAAATGATAGCAAATTGATGACTATAATAAACCTATCATTTTCGTAATTGCTACCAAAAAAATACTATTAAGGTGTTGATACTATTTATAGCTTGATTCTTATAGCTTATGAGTAGGCCTAGAAACTTTGTATGTTGATTCATTTAGAAACCATGAAATAATCACATTCAAGATCCAATCTAGGGTAGTCATCCAACCAATTTTAAAGTCAAGAATAACAAACATCTCTATAACCTTGTGTCATCATGGAAGAAAATAATATAAGTTAAGATTGAAATCTAATAGAACTTTCACATATCAAATTTCCTTGAATCCTATAAAAAATCCCCCTATTAAAAAAATATCATCCTCTATGTTATAGAAATTTAGAATAATTTATTTTAAAGATCAAGATCAATTTATATTAAAATTATTATTGTTTTTTTAGGCCTATGAATATGAGACTAACAGTAAAAAATTTAAGCTTTTCCCATTCACCTTTATGTAATAAACTTTGTGTTTTTTTATGGGATTAAATATCTATTCCATACATATATGAGAGGAAATATAAGCTATATTTCATGATAATTATAAAAATTATTATAGATTTTTAGATATTAATGATGAAAGTTTTTGAAAAAAATCAAGGGATTAAAACATGGAAGATTACGTTAATGACTTCTTATTTGTTCATAAAATGTGTAATAGTAGTTTGGATGAAGAACCTAGAAAAACATTTTTTTCCTGAGAGGGATATATGAGGATGCTAAGGATTATTTAAACACTATGGAGTGTGGAGATATAAAAAGGTTAGATTTTAGGGTGATTATAGAGTTTTTAGGAAATAATCTCACACTATCTAGTGAACAATTAGATTATTAAAAGGGGAACACCCATTGGTATTATTTGTGTAGTGAATGTGATCACTGAAGAATTCTTATATCTTCATGAAATTTATAAATAATATTGTGAATAGTTGGAAGAATTATTAAGGATTGTGATGTTTCTACTCTTGATAGGATTATTATATAACTATCCTAGTAAAAGTGGGACCTAAATAATTAGATGTTTCATTTACCATAATCTGAATGTTGGACAAGCTTCATGTGAAGTTAGGTCATTCATTGCTAAGATCCATGAAAATGATCCCATTGGTTATTCACAAGGGTATGTGGAGGATGATCATGGAAAAAAAAGGCCCTTAAGTGGCAAAAAAATTTAGAAAAATCAGAGTTACGAAAATTGATGTAGAAATTTGAATAAGTTACCAATATTATTTCAAAAATATACAAGAATATAATTTGTATAAAATTGAATGTAGTTTCTAAACTATAAGGTTTGTTCTAAGAAAAAAATCTATTTGGTGAAAATTTGAAATTTCAATGCAGTAGTCTTAAATTTCACAAAAAAATAAGAAGTAGGTGTCTATCTGACCACCCTAACCACAATAAAATGATAATTTTTTTATAAGATTTTAGATATAAGTAGAGGATTCCTATCCTAATGTGATTCATATTTTTGTAATTTTTTCCAAGTAAATAATTAATTATGAATTTTTTATTACAACTTTTAAAAAATATAAAAATGCATATCTGACCATCTTAACTTGGTCAAAACTTCATGAAATTCAATTTTTATTTTTTTAATCCTATATATGCGAAGCATAGAATGTGACACATGTTTTGGATTAAAAAAATGTGATATCATTTGAAAGCTATATATGTTTTTCAATCAGTCTATCAATCAGGACTTTAGTCATAATTCAAATAGAAAATGAATAATAATTAATTATTAAATTGAAAGTAAAGCATAATTTATATTGATGGAAAGCTAAAAATATCCTTTAAAAACCCTTTTCATTTCATCAATTTTGGGTAGAAAAAAGGTCACCAGCTACATACCCATCATATTGCCACTTTTTGGCCCATCATGATCCTGCACATACCCATAGTCTTAAATTTCAACTCTAAGAAAATATACATACCATTTATCATAGTGGATTTAAAGCTTTGGCCTCTCATGGAAAATTTTCACTAGATTACTTTTTTCCTCAACTAGTCCAACCAGTTAAACCTCATGGGATTATTTAGTTGTGTCATAAATTAGAAGTTTAAATCTAACTATAAGGCCCAATTATCCATTCTCAACATTCCACCCAATGTTGCTTGGTCTCAAGTGGCTACAATGGTTGTTCCTCATACTTCAAAGGTAGTGAATTAACCTTATCCTAAACCAAGTATTCTTCCTCAAATTTTTGGCATGTATTTTATGATTCCCCATTTTCCATCCTATAAAGGACCATGAGACAACCATTCAACAAAGACTTTGAGGATCAAATTTTTTAATCCTAAGGAAAATAATTTTCTTATGCAAAAACATAAGAATCCTATGGCTTCCCAACCTTTGATTTTCTACTCTATTGCCCCCCTAAAATAAGAAATGTGAAAAATATTGGGAGATGCCTCAATCCATCCTTCATAAGAAGAAGCTCATGCAAGATGAAATTGAACTGCAAAAAGAGAAAAAAATAATATGTAGAGCTATGGCTCATCAGCTTGCAGAAGAGCATAATACCATACTTAAGGATCATTCATCAATCCAACAAATTTCTAATGAAATTACTCCCACCCATGCATCCTCATCAAACCATGAAGAAGAACCTTATTTATTCCAAAAAAATATGAAAAAAAGCTCACTAGTTACAAATGGGGCTGTTAGTGCTCAAAATTGTTCTAATAATACTAATATTTAGCCTATTGTGATACACTTTGATAATGAGTCAGAAGATTAAAAAAAAGGAAAAAATAATACCATTATGAATTATGTCTTATGTTTTATAAATAAATGAATTTAGATAGAGCATCCAAAGTGATCTTCCTAATTAGAGTGGCTCACCCTGTGTTAAGACCACTACTTCTCCTTATACCACACTTGTTATAATTTATTTATCCTATTGTCCACCTTCCATTTATTATGAGAAAAATTGGGATGTGGATGATTTTCTATAGATAAATTCACATGCATAGTAACTCTTGTGTGTCTTTGTGTTTTTACTTTCATGTAATTTTACCTCTCGTAATGTGATTCTTGGTGTGCATTTTTTTTTATTAGTTTTCTTTGGATGACCCTTATTGTCTTTTTTGGCACAAGGATACAATGAAAATAAATTTTTTGTGACACGGGAATCTATTTTTTATCTTCATTTGTCTTTATGTTTTTAATATATCATATTTGTTCCTTTTTGGAATCATGTAAAGTGTTGAGACATTTATGTCTCTTCAATGCTTACCCAAAAGCTTTGTTGTCTTCATGAATTGTTTCTCCCTTGTGTTCATAGTTCAATAGGTATTTTGGGAATGATGTCAATTTAGATCATGAACATATCATATATTATCTCTCATATATATTGACTATGTATCTATGTATCCCTCATGTGCTATCTTTTCCCTTCTAAGTTACGTAGCCTTATTTTGAAGGTAACTCCTTGTCGTGAATCAGCTTGGTTGGGAACATATCATTTGATATAAGGTTTCCTAGAAAGTTTTCATATCTTATATAATATCATTTTATTCTACGTTAAAAGGAATTTATCCCATATGGCATTATCAACTACTTTATGGTGGGGGCATACATTCCACTATGTTCTTCACTTTGTTCATTCACATCAAGCTTTGTGATATGTTTCTTTACATATTGATCAATTTTTGTAGCACCTAATTAGAATTATAAGAACTAAAATGATTTCTATGGTTGGCATGAATACTTACCTAGTGAATATCAAACTTCACTAACCCTTATGTGTTTTCATTAGCTATCTTGGTAGAAACTCACCTAGTGAATATTGGACTTCACAATCATGTGATGCTTTTGTTCATGGGTCACCTATCAAAACTCGTGCATTATTAGCATGTGGTTCATGAGAAACTCGGGTATGGATCCTAGAAAGACTTCTATAGAGCTTGCTAGTTTGTGATTTTCATACCCACTTGCATATTTTCATTGTTTTTGCATCATCTTTTAATTGTGTTTGTATTATGTTTGTATTTCCTTTCAATTTTCTTTGTCTTGTATTTGTGTTTGTATTTGCATTTAGTATTTCTTCTTCATTATGTTAGTTTTGTGTTTTTTTTTGTGTATGCTTCATGTTTGTCAAGTTGCATTGCACATTATGTGTGTATGTATTCTTTTTTCTTTATATTCTTCCTCTATAAGATATTGATCCTTGGGGCTAGTGCATCCCCTATATTTGATGTTGGCTTATCTCTTCAATGCATTGATAAAAGAAACCTTCTTGGCTTATCCTTACTCTAGTGTGATAATGAGAATAGTTCACACTCTCACTAAAGTGGGGAATAAGTGTAGGATTACAAATTGTTACCCTTGATAATTTTACACTAGGTACTTAGTATTTATTTAAAGACACTTAAAGACTCAAAATAAGTCTGGAATAGGGTGCTAGCATCCATATAGCCTATTTTGGTCTATATTAAAATATATTATTATTTATATTTTAACATTCACAAATTTAAATTCATCTGTCAACTTTTGAAAATCAATTTTATGAGAAAAGGAATTATTGCATATAAATACAAGTTTTTTTCCCCATTTCAAATCCTAATACAATCATGGTGACAATTGAGGATCATAAAAAAGACTAAAGAGCATAATTAGTAGAGTTTACAACACTTATTATCAATCAAGATTTATATAAGAAATTCATCAAGTTCATATGTGAGTTTGTTCATGTTTTATGATCATTTGGTTTATGAATACTAACACTTGTAGTACTTTCAATCAAGTATCCAATTATTATTGTTTGAGATGAGTATAATGAATTTAATCCAATATGGAAGGTAGTTACAAGTGGTAAGTTACAACACTTATCAATTTTTCATTCCTTTTTGTGAAACATTTTTCTTTTCCTTGGTCCTTTGATCTTTAGCTTCTTTTGTTTATGGCTTTGGAGATGTTCGAGTTTATGCAAGGCTGGTCAGAAAGACGGGGAATGCACCATGTGGTGGTTGCACAACTTTCTTTTATCATTTTCATTTTAGAGGAGGACTTGGGACACGTGTCAACTTGGCGAAAGTTTTCTCCAAAATATTTTTTGGAAAACATAAGATCCCCACCCATGTGATGTTTCATCTCTTCGTTGCAAGAGGATTACACCTCTTCTGAGATGCTATCTTTTGGGAGTTAGTCAGAGCTTTCTGGCCTTTCTTTCTCTTTCTTTTTGGGATGGGAACTTTGAGTTGGTGCCTTTGGCTGGTGTGACTAGTCAA
Source organism: Sequoia sempervirens (assembly GCA_007258455.2). Classification (NCBI taxonomy): domain Eukaryota; kingdom Viridiplantae; phylum Streptophyta; class Pinopsida; order Cupressales; family Cupressaceae; genus Sequoia; species Sequoia sempervirens. Next base: position 20,455 of record VDFB02052728.1, on the reverse strand, counting down.
CATGACCCTTTTTCCAATTCGTTTTTAGGATTTGATCATTTACAAGCCTCTATCTTTGCTAAATATCTAAAGGGAATTAATGCAACAACTAAGAATAAATGAGCAAATATTGTTGCAACCTAACAAAGGATCTACGATCAGATTACAAGCTATCAAGTATCAACATCTAGTAGCAATTACTTATGTGTTGAGGTGGTGTTTTCTTCTTTTGATGGCTATATGAAGAAGGAAATGACACAATGGATGGTTGGATTCCAAGTTGTAGTTTCTTTAGTTTTCTTAGGGTTTTAGAACTATTTTTAGAAGAAAAGTTACATAACTACTTTTCTTTGGCATGTTATATCTATTAAGGTTTAAACTATTGTCGAATTGGTATCCGACCTCTATTTAAAAGTTCGTTTGATATTTAAAAGCATGAACTATTAAGGAGAAATTGTTGCTAGACTATGCATGTATGGCCTTTTTCAAAAATTATTTCTTTATATTATCATTTTCAATGAAACACTATGTCTTGCAAGCTAAATCTAGATAGTTTAATTAGCTAATTTCCATGTTGTATGTCGTATGGTAGAGTAGAGGCTTAAGAAAATTGGATTATGTCATTGGACTTCTCTATTTTTCTAAAAGTTGTTTTGTCATGCTATGTTGTATTAGGAGGAAGATTTCATATGATTTCTGAGATATTGTTCTTACTCATACAAAATCTTTATGTTTGACCAGGCCCTAATGAACACTACATGTAGAAAGATTTGAAAGTTTTTATTATGCTTGAAGTTAGCCTTTGTTGTTCATTCTCTTTCTAACAATGAAGGGTTGTGGCGTTTTGTGTCTAATTATATCACTCATAGGAATTATTTGGGTTTGAAATTTTGTAAAAGTTTTGATGCATCACCTTTTATGTTTTATGTTTACATTTCCTTATCCCCTCATCTCCAAACCCCAAAGAAGAGTTGAATTTCTATAAAAATCTTGAAGGTATTCAGTGAGATGCAATTTGTCCCCGAATCACTAAATTTTCCATAATATTGTAAGAGAGGCGCAAGCTTTGATGATCAATAGTTCTTTATCAGCCAAACCCAATGTTACAAGAAGTTTTCCAAACACATAATTAAAAGTCAAAAATATTTCATGAATTAGGCTAAGGAAGGAAATTGGAAGTTTCATGACCAGAGTCCAAACAAGAGCATCTTCAAGAGGTCATTTTTAGTACTCTTAGTTACTTGCCTCAACCCCAAGGAGGAGAAGACTTATAGGCTCTGTATCACCTATAGGGAGTAAGAGCCCAACATCTAGAGCTTTATCTACTCCACCTAGAGGCTTAAACTTCCAAATAAGATTACCTGTATATCTGATTCATATGACTCCCTCTGCACCTAGAAACTTTATCAAATGGGATAGAGACAGTATGCTACAACCACCCACACCCCCAATTGTATAGCCTACCATACCTGCTAATGCCCTCAAGGCTATCCCAAAATTCTCTAGAAAATACTTCAAAAACCATTTTGAACACATTCAAGATATAGTGGAAGTATGTAGGGTACATAATATAGTAGAGGAAAATATTACTCTTAGGCTGTTAGTCGCCACTTTTAAAGGAAAATCCCAATATTGGTATCGATCTTTGGCTTCAGGCTCTATTATCTCTTGGGACCAGCTCAAGGAGAGGTTGTTTAAATTCTTTTCAGAAAAGGGGTATCGCTCCTCACTATTACATCAATTTGTCACCATCAAAAGGGCCCCACAAGACGCCATGAGCGATTTCAACACTAGGTTTGATAAAACTTGGAAAAGGATCCTCGTGACTACTCGACCCCTAGCTGCGATGGAATTCATGTTCTATCTAAAGGTCATCAATTCAGAAATATTATTTATGATAACTTCCATGGGAGGAGATATCTTACTCGACACATATGAGGTGGCAGTGCACGCAAAAAATAGTTTGATTGATGTTGGGAGCTCCCACCACCATCCCGTATGCCTATGTTTGTGGAAGTCTTTGGAACATCTTGAGAAGATGCTTCTCCAAGAACTTCCTCTACACAATTGACATCAAGCACACCACAATCCATGTATGTGTATCCCTCCACACAAAGTAGCACATCAAGCTCCAACTCAGCCATGGCAGATATTAACAACATGAAAAGTCTCATGCAAAATTTTTCTAATGACATGGTTTTCATCAAATGGCAGCAGGTGATGCCTCCAAAGCTGAGCACTCAGACCTATGGTATAAGTAGGGCATCCTATCAATAGAACACATAACAAGGGCTTTCCCAAGGAGGAGTCCAATAAAAAACATCCATGAACTAGATAGTTCCAGTTACCATGCCACTTTAGATGGTAAAAGATAGCTAGAGTAGAGAAATGATCCCAAGCTAGAACATTTTGATAGAAGAGGAGAATGTATGGTGTTTCCCATGCAACAATAGTCATCTTCCCCACAATTTCCCTAGGGGAAATATGCAACAAACGATAGCAAAACAAAGAATAAAAGGTGTGCTATCGAGTGTTCCAAAATGGAGAATACTAGTTTTAGAGTACAAATACAAGGGATGTCCCTAGAGCAAGAGCTAGAAATTGCACCCAATCAAGTCTTTTCCTAATGGATGGAGGAAGAAGACAAAGTATTCACAAATGAAGCTCCAATGATTAGTACTCCATAAGTATAGTTAGATAATAACATGAGGTCTAAAAGAAGGATCACCAGAGAATACATACAACAACCTCTACCATGACCTCAGTCACGCCAATCATTGCCACAAGAAAAGAAATTTCCACCACCTATCATTCGGCCTATCCCACAATTGCATAATCTACCATTTCTTGAGAAAAAGATGAGTGAAACACCAAGCCTAGTCATGTTGGAAAATTTTCTTCTAAAAATGAGGGAAATACCACCATTTAAGAGCACGACCCAAATATTTGTGACACTTAACATGGTGTATCAATTGAAGAAGGAAACTTCCAATGTATCACTATGGGACATCATATCTATCCCCAAAAAAAAAGACTCTGCTTCTGGAAGCATTGAACAAAGAAGAGAAAATTCCTCAAACAGGAGTAGCTCCGATATGTGATCAAAGGAAAGAAAAGGTACCCATGTCAGAACCTCAAGTTCCAAAAGATGCAATCTATGCAAAAAATGTGGACAATGCAAAGGAGAAAGAGGTAAGTAAGACAAAGCCCACACCTTGATTTTTAACACTTATTGTGGGATATAAGCTTCTGCATAATAATATGATTGATCCAGGAGCCAGTACAACTATCATGCCAAAACAAGTGGTCGATGCCTTGGACCTTAGGTATGAGCCCCTTGAGAAATGAATCATGCAACTATATGGGAAGAAGGTCCCAACTGTCGGTCGGATAGAGGACTTGTCTCTCACCCTCTTCATATTCCCAAGATAAATGGTCATACAATAAGTAGTGGTGATAGACATTCCATCAGTCTTAATAATGTGTCTATCAAGAGATTTCACTTCCAAGCTTGGAAGATACCTAGCACTTGACATGTCTCACCTAATATTGAGAGCCATGCATGGGGAAAAGATGAAGATTCTTTCTAAATCTTTACATCCTAAACACACTGCAGATAATGTAGTCATATGCTTTAAAGCCACACATACTTCCATCTCTCAACAAGAGAAATATTTTGTAGAAATGTTGGAAGATGAAGAGGATACAAGTGATTGGACTCTTGAGGAAGAAGTGTTGGTCAACCAATTCATTGATTTCGATCCATTCAGAAACTTTCATGCGACAGGGCTAGGAACCTATGTAATTTTTTATGGTGATCAATTTTTTGAAACTAATAAAAGATTACGAGAAATCCGATGACCTGTCTGATAATTGTCTATGGACCCTATATTTTTACTATGTTGTGTGTAAACCTAGCTCTAGAGTAGTTTTTTGATTACTATCTCTAATGGGATCTGAAACTCTCAGAGCTTACCATTTTCTGTTCTCATGCTCAAATAATGATGTTTAGTATGAGGATTTTTTCCATGGTCTAATCCTTGCAGAAATAATGGGTATAAAGAGAGTGCAAGCTTTTGGAGATTCAAAGTTGATGGTGAGCCAAGTCCATAGTCAAGTAACTGCAAAGAACACCTGAATGAATTCATATAGACATTAGATTTGTGACCTGATCGATAGCTTCAAAGCCTTCAACATACAAGTTATTCCCCAATCTCAGAATAGTTTCGCTGATCAGATGGCATCTATTGGGTCACAATATGAACTAGGTTTTGACTCAGCCAAGAAAAATGCAGTGCAAGTCATTGTCAGCACTTCAATTCCCAACAATGACGAAAATTGGCATGTTTTTTATGATGACACTCATATTGATACCTTCATACAAAAATAAGGAATGGTTCATGATTGTTCATCCCCAAAAGTAGAATTTCCCAAAGAGGTCATCCAATTAAAAGGAAACAAGCTTCCCAAAGGGTTGATATCCCTTGATAACCTTTTTGACTATGAAGATGCAATAAATGGAAAACAAATGTTCATTGCATATGAAAGAGATTACAAATATCTTGATGTTGGAAACGGAAAAAAGTTGAAAGTTAGAAAGGATGTTCCATGAAAAGATAAAGAAAGATTAAGGGATCTGTGTTATGAGTATGATGGATTTATGGCCTAGACCTATGATGATCTTAGAGGTTATGAACTAGGTATAATTCAGCATACCATTGACTTGGAGGAAGGGTCCAAGCCTGTCTAAAAAAAGCAAAGGCTAGTTAACTGAAATATTGAAGCCTTGATGGAACAGGAGCTCACCAAGTTGGTCGAGTCAAGAATCATATATCCAATCAAACATTCCACTTGGGTGTCAAATTTGATACCCATCTAAAAGAAGAATGGTGACATCAAAATTTGCATCAATTTTAGGGACTTGAACAAGGCCTCACTAAAGGACCACTACCCCTTGCCATCAATGGAGAAAATTTTATAGAAAGTAGCCAAATCCAAAATGTTCCTATTGCTTGATGGATTTTTAGGATATAACCAGGTATATGCAAAGGAGAGTGACCAACATAAGATGGAATTTACCACTAAGTGGTGAACGTTCACATATGCCAAGATGTCATTTGGACTATCAAATTTTCATACAACTTTTCAACGAGAAATGGATATTACTTTTAGAGGTTTAATCAACGTAATTATTTTGATATATCTAGATGACTTGATGGTGTATTCAAAATCAAAGAATGACTATTTTGATCATCTAGAAAAGGTTTTCAAAAAATTCCAATAGTTTAAGATTTCTTTAAATCCAAAAAAATGTGTCTTTGGAGTGCCTCAAGGTAAGCTACTTGGATTTGTAGTTTCTAAAGAGGGAATTACAATAGATCCTAAAAGGGTTAGATCTATAATGGAATTACCCTTTCCAGTTAACCAGAAAGGAATCTAGTCATTTTTAGGGAAATTAATTTCATCACCAGGTTCATTTCGAACTTCATCGGTATTGTGAGGCCTATCACACTAATTCTTAAAAATTATTTGTTTTTCAACTTGACCCCCAAAGGAAAAGAAGCTTTTGATCAAATAAAGATAGTGATTTCCCCTACTTTGGTCTTAGTTAATCTGGATTTTTCCAAAGATTTCCTACTTTATGTATATAGTGGTAAGGATAGTATAGCTTCAATGCTTACTTAGAAAGGCAATTAGAATGATGGAGAGCATCCTGTTGCATTCCATTCAAGAACCTTGAAAGGTTATGAGGTTAGGTATAACTTTGTAGAAAGGAAAGCTTTTGCCATAGTTAAAAGTTTAAAAAAGTTCTGACACTTGGTGTCAACCAACAAGATCACTATCCTTGTAGCACATCCCAGTGTGTGGGAATATATCACAGAAGGTGAGATCACTGAAAAAAGAGAAAATTGGATTAGTAAGATCCTAGATTATGATGTGGACATTAGAAAAGGAGACCGATCAAGTCTACTTGAACCAATTTGAATTTGAAGAATCTTTGATGGCTGATCAGATGTAGTATATACACAAAGGGTACTACCCAACTAACCTTCTACTTCACAAAAGGAGATATTATCAATTGCAAGGCACTAGGTATGTATTAAGTGAGGGTGTACTATTTAAGAGAAATTATAAGGGTGTGTTGTTCTGATGCCTCACAGTCTTTAAAGATAATGCGAGCAGAATATTATTGATAGTGATTTAAGAGTTCTTAGTGAGTTTCATCATAGTCTTGAGGGTGGAAAAATTTCCACCAAGATAACTGTTTTAAAGATAATGCGAGCAGGATATTATTGCCCCTATATGTTTGTTGAAGTACATAGTATAGAATAGAAGTATACATAGTGCCAATATTTTGTTGGCAAAAGAAAGAATGTCGCTTTACCCTTGAGCCCAATTGTAACCGAAGAACCCTTTTCCCAATGGGGTTTGGATATTATTGGCATGATAAATCTTATTTCCAATGCTAGACACAACTAGATCCTCATGGGAATTGATTATGTTACAAGGTGGATAAAGGTCGTATCCCTAAAGAATACAATAGAGGGGAAAATTGTAACTAATTTCCTTCAAGAGATAGTGGCTAGATTTTGTCCACCCAAGACCATCATATTCGACAATGCCCAAGCTTTTGTTGGGTCAGGGATGTCATATTTTTCTATCAAACATGGGATTTTCCTTAAAACTTCATGAAATTACTACCCACAAGGGGACAAGTTAGCAAACTCCACCAACAAAAACCTAACTAGATTAATCAAATGCATTTGGTCAAAGTGACAAAGAGATTGGCACAAGTATTTATGAGCTTCTCTATGGGTGGACTGAATTACCCCCAAGTAGATTATGAAGACCTCCCCTTACAAGCTGGTATACGGAAAAGAGGTAGTGATACCCATTTCCATAGAAATTCCTACTTTACAACTACTGAAAGCCCTACAAATTAAAGAAAATGGTGGAATGGAAGTACAGTTGGCAGAACTCCTCAAATTGGAGGAAGACAGAGAAAAGGCTCATGGAGCCATGATTAGTCGCTAATAGACAATCAAGCGATGGTTTGACAAAAGGACTTATAAGCTAGAATTCAAAGAAGGGATCTTAGTACTAAAGTACGATTAATGTACTGCAAAAGCAAGGCAACATATGAAATTTTAAGCACTGTGGAAAGGACTTATCCAAATCAGTGCATGCAAAGAAAAGAACACGTATGAGCTTGAAGATATGGAGGGAAACACTTAATAGATACTTGTGAATGGTATTTATCTAAATATTTTCCATTAAAGTGTATAGTTATTTAAAAAATAATAATTGTTATGTACCATATGTAAAAAAAATTTAAATATTTCAAAATTTTGAGAATAAAACAACTGAAGAATAACATAGAAGAGGTAAAAGCTTGTATTATATTATATTTATTGAAAATTTTATATATAATGCAAGCCCAAGGCTTGTATTTAAACATAAGGCTCTCTTGAGCAAACCCAAAACAAGTTATGGAGCTAAAAGATCCAAAAGGGAGGCAACATGCAAAAATAGTCAAAAAAGGCCTCTAGCCATTTCCCAGGAAGCCATAAAGGCTCGTTATCAGGTCTTCCTTCTTCTTTCCTCCTCTTCTTCTCATTACCTGTCAAGGGCTGAAAATGTAACAGATGCAAACTCCATGACACAAACTCAAAGCCTACTCATTGCAACTTTGCACCAAGAAGTTGAAGTGCTTCCTCCAGGCTAGTCCTGAAACTTGCTCCATGTCGTATTCCTGTAGTCGAAAAATGGCCACTGGCTTAGAGGAGCAACGATGCGTCTCAATGTCCATGGTGTAGAAATCAAAGGGGAAGGGAAACTAGGGTACATTTATGCCGAAGTCTATGTGCCTGTGGAGGTCCATAGTGCTTGAGATACCAACACTAGGGATGGCCACTTGCACTATCTTGCCAAGCCCTTCCATTAGCAAGGTGTTGAATATCTCATGACATAGTTCAATTATCATTCGCTTGGACACATTTAGGTCTAGTAGTGAGGTGACGAAGTGGGAAAGCACATTGTAGTTGCTCTGGAGTTGGTTCTTGTTAGTAATGAATTTTGTGTCGACCACCCATTTGAACACAATCATGATGAGGAAGTCACATTTCTTCACCAGACACTTGATTTAGTCACTAGTGACCTCTCCCGCAAAGCTATAGTGTGGTCCCCTGGGAGTGCCTAAGATATCATACATTCTAATAAAGCACTGAATTATGACATAATGGGAATAAGTGGAAGGCCAACTAACTTAAGAGACTATATGTTTGAATGAATGTTGCAAAAGGTGGTGTAGCTATACATAGAAAAGGTGAGCAGACAAACTCAACAAATGGAATGTCTATTTTTGGTTGGACGACAATGAAATTTTTTAAGATAGAATGAAGTAAGGTAGATAAAACATACAAAAGATTTGATGGAATGCCTAGAGAAATAAATTTGGGCATTGGGAGTAAATGCTCTCATACAATGATTGTTGAAATGTGTCCTACATCATTAGCGCCAACTAGCTTACCAATGAGAAAAGACATGGATTAATGTGCTAAAAACTTTGACAAATTAATTGACACATCTTTTTAGGGGGTACCTTGTATCACTTCAGCATGTTCGACATAGCAAAAACCATGTGCTTCAATGCAATGAATTTATTTGTAAAAGAGGCAGTGGGGAGAATGAACTATTTCCATTCTCGCGATGTTCTTGGCATTGCCAAGGGATACGAATCTCATGTTCACACATATCGCTTCAATGGTGGAATTTAATGGACCGACAGTAATAGTGTAGTCTTAACTACATGTACAAGCAACATAATTAATTACACTCAAAAGTAGGTTTTCCCTTTCAAGCAAGAGGAAATTGGTCATTTTCGCTAAGGAATTCTCTGCAACTTCTTGATACAGTCATGGAAAAACCCTCCACCTATGGAAGACAATCTATAGCCTCAATTCAATGACCTGGCTATGCAAATTTTTTTGGGTGGAAGTTGTCAGCCAAAACCCTAGTAGTGGTGGGCGACCTTTCAAATTCTACAAGAAGGTTCTGGTTCATAAGCCTATAAAAAGAGGCAATGCAAGATATCACCAACAATTTTTTTGACCCCAAGTTGTTGGCTAACCCAAAAAGTCTTAGAGAAGGTGCATTTCAGAGAAAGGAAATGTATGAGTTGGCTGAGGATTTTTCACTTCAATTCTAGGATTGTGGTTTTCCATAGTTCATGTTGCCCACTATGCATCTATGCCCAGAGTTAGTCGATGCATATCCCATGAGATTCGACAAGGTCATAGGGGTCATTTAGACTGGCAGGATTAGGGTTATTGTTTTTGTTGAAGCCATATAGGACATGTTCTCCATTCCTATGGCCTAGGATGTAGAGCTTCTTGATGAAGAAAAGATGGATCTCTTTGGGGAAGAAATGGCCAGAAGAACATTTTTTATGAAGATGAAGCAAAGGAATGACAAGACAAAGGCCATCTTCCCTTTCCTCTTTCATATGAGAAATTAAAGAGGGACACACAGTCAATGTTCTTGATGTTGGCGTAGGTTTTTGGTCTTGATGACGATGATCAAGTTCTTCCTTTTTAGTTCATCTTAGCCTTTGCGCTAAAAAGAGAGAAGAACCAGAGGCACTATGATTTTTCCAAAGTAATAGCTAGAAACATATTGAACCAGTTGAAGAATTACAGAACTAATTCCAAATCTAGGTATTCTTCTTTCTTTGCTCATTTGTTTTTGCATCAAAGTCATGAATGGCTAGGGAGAAATGTACTAGTATCTAGGCTAGATGAAAGGGGTTGTCTCTAGCCAATTTTTGTGTGGACCCATGTACTTTCTAGAACAGGGGGATATTATTGGTTTGTGGATAAGTTAACTATGATGAAATTTCCTTCCATTCATGCATTTATGATCTTTTCGTGACTATCACAACTCGGGCCTAGTCATAAAGCACACTTTCTATTGTATTTTGTTCATCTTCCTAGGTTATTTATGGTTAGTTTGTCTTGCATTTCATTTTAATTTCCAAGTCTAAAATTGGTGGTGAACCCCTCATTAGCTATTAGGTATGTGCAAGATCATGATGGGTATGTGTAGGGTATGTGGTGATGACTATTTTTTACCCAAAATTGATGAAATGAAAAGGGTTTTTAAAGGAGATTCTCATTTTCCACCAATATAAATTATGCTTTACTTTGAATTTAATAAATAATTATTATTCATTTTCTATTTGAATTATGACTAAAGTCTTGATTGATAGGTCGATTGAAAAATATTTATAGCTTTCAAACGATATCATATTTTTTGAATCTCAAACATGTGTCACATTATATGCTTTGTATACTATAATATTAAAAAAAAAATGAATTTCATGAAGTTTTAATCAATTTAAGGTGGTCAGACATACGAGTTTTTTATTTTTTAAAAAAATTGTAATAAAAAATTCATAATTAATTATTTTACTTGGAAAAAAATTACAAAAAAATGCATCACATCAAAGACATGAGTCCTCTACTTATATCTAAAATATTATAAAAGAATATTAACATTTTATTGTGGTTAGGGTGGTTAGATTGCATAATCTACTTTATTTTTTCCCTAAAATTTAAGTACTATTGCATTGAAATTTCAAATTTTCACCAATTATATATATATATTTAAATAAACCTTAGTAGTTTGGAAACTACATTCAATTTTCTATAGATTCTATTCTTGCATATCTTTGAAATAATATAGATAACTTATTCAAATTTTTATGTCAAGTTTCCTAACTCTAATTTTTCTAAACTTTTCACCACTTAAGGACCTATTTTTTCCATGATGATCCTGCACATACCCATCATTCAACCCCTAGGATAGCCCCTTTGGAAGATTTGAATCTCCTTTGCTTTGAAATCTCAAGGGTTTTTTCTTGAGTGAAGAGTAAGTAAATTGTCTCTCTTTAGGCCCAAAGCCCTAGAGGTGAAAGAGAGTCCCACAATTTTTTTCTCTTTAGACACTACACTTCGATAGTGCCAAATACAAAATTGGTTTAGGGTCTGGTGTCTACCTAGTGTCTCCAACCGGGTTGGAGACCATCAAATATTTTCACTTCCCATTCTCATGCTTAAATAATGATGTGGAATATGAGGCTTTACTCCATGGTTTGACTCTCATGGAACAAATGGCTGTAAAGAGAATACAAGTGTTTGAGGATTGGAAGATGGTTGTAATTTGGGTCCACAAATAAAAGGTTGTAAAAAATGTAAGGATGAGATCTTACTGGCAAAGAATATGGGACCTAATAAAAATTTTCAAAGCTTTTAACATATAGGTTATCCAACAGACTCATAATTCCATTGCAAATCTGATGGCTTTGATTGGCTCACAATTTGAGCCAACCCTTGGATCAATTGGAAATTAGTATGTAGTGCATACCATCGTCCAACCATCTATACCCTAAAATGACCAAAACTAGTAGGTCTTTGAAGATGATCCTCAGATCGCCACATTCCTACAAAATTTGGGGAAATATTTTGATCATTCACAATCTGAAGCTCAAAATGTTATCAAAGAACAACTAATTCAATTAAAAAGTAATAACCTCCCATGAGGCTTGATTTATCTCAAGAATTTCTTTGACTCCAAGGATGCAAGAAATAGTATGAAATACTCACCTTTGATGAGTGGGGCTATGTATACATCAATGTTGGAGGAGGCAAGAAGCTAAAAGTTGGAAGAAACATTCCACAGGTGGACAAGGAAAGGTTGAAAAGCTTATGTGCTAAATATGATAAAGTCATGTTCTAGACCTACAATGGCCTCAAGGGATATGATCCTAGCATCATCCAAGATACTATTGACATAGTCTAAAGCTCAAAATCCATATGATAAAAAAAAGGTTGGTTAATCCAAAAGTAGAAGCATTGATAGCATAGGAGATTACTAAGTTGATCGAGTGAAGGATCATATACCCAATCAAACATTCCACTTGGCTATCCAGTCCGGTCCCGGTCAAAAAGAAGAATGGTGACATATGGCTTTGCGTGGACTTTTAGGACTTAATAAGGCCTTATTAAAAGACTACTACCCTTTGCCATCAATGGAGAAATTTCTACAGACATGGCCAGACTGGAGATGTTATTGCTACTCCATAGTTTTTTAGGGTACAACGAAGTTTATGTAAAGGAGAGGACTAGCATGAAATGGCATTCACCACTAAGTGGGTGACATTCACATATGCAAAGATTCCCTTCAAACTCTCTAATGTGAGTGCCAATTTTCAATGAGTGATGGATATCACCTGCAAAGGATTAAACAATAAGATCATTTTAATATATCCAAATGACATGGCCATTTTCTCCAAAACAAAAGATGATCACTTTGGTCATCTAGAAATGGTCTTCCAGAAGCATCAACAATTTGGGATCTCCTTAAATCCCAAAAATGTTTTTTGTATACCACAAGATAAGTTGCTTGGCTTTGTGGAATCTAAAGAAGGAGTATCCATAGACCCCAAAAGGTTGAAAGCTATAATGGAACTACCGCTACCTATCAACTAGAAGGTGTTATAGTCTTTTATAGGGAAATTTTTTTTGTTGACTAGTTTATTTCAGATTTTGGAGGCATCAAAAGACCCATGTTCCTGATGTTGAGGAAGGGTTTAAAATTCAAATACACTCTTGAAGGTAAGCTTTCATTTGAGCATATTAAGGAAACCATCTCTACAACTTCAATGTTAGCTAACCCAAACTTCTTTGAAGACTTTCTACTTTACATTTATAGTGGCCAACATAGAATAGCCTCAATGCTCACTTAAAAGGACCAAGAGGGAAGTAGAGAACATCCCATTGCATTTCACTCCAAGAATATCAAGGAATATGAGATTAGATATAACTTTATTGAAAAGAAATCCTTCACTATTGTCAAAATCCTAAAGAAATTCTGACATCTAGTATTATCTAGTAGAATTACCATCCTTATCATTCATCCTAGTGTTAGGGAATACATCAGCATGGGTGAGATAACTAAGAAGAGGGCCAACTGGATAACTAAGATCCTAGAATATGATGTGGATATTTGACTGACCAAGTTGTTCTGAGGAAGAGGTCTTTATGAATACCTTGCATAGGAATTAGGCTCCTAGGTAGAAAGAGAGATTGACTAGGTCTACATGAATCAGTTCGATTATGATGAGTTGTGGGTGGTTGATCAAACATGATTTATGTAGACTGACCAATATAAAATTTATATCCTACCTCACAAAGATACTATATGTTATAAGGTATTGGGTATGTACTAGTAGAGTAGAATTTATTTAAAAGAAACTATGGAGTCCACTACATGGACAAGCCACAAGATGACATGATTCAAAATGAATTGCATATTATTCTTGATGGTGGACACTTCTCCACCAAGACCACCACCTTGAAAATAATGTGAGAAGGCTATTATTGGTCTGTGATGTTCTCAAAGGCCTATCATCTAGTGTGAAAATGTACTCAGTTTCAATGTTTTCATTAATAAATGGAAGAACTATGTCATGCCATTAAGCCTAATTGTGACTGAGGAACCCTTTGCACAATGGGGTTTGTATTTTATTAGAATGATAAATATCATCTCCATCATAGGGATCAAATTGATACTCATGGCCACTAACTATTTCATGTGATGGACGAAGTCCATTCCTCTTAAGAACACTACAAAAGAAGAGACTACCAGTTTTCTAGAGTAATTGGAAGGAAGGTTTGGTTCACCCAAAAATATCATTTTGGACAATGCAAAAACCTTTGTAGGATCTAAGATGTCATAATTCTCTCTTAAGCATGAGGCCTAGCTCAAGACTTCATCCAATTACTACCCACAAGGAAATGGGTTAGCACAGTTGACCAATAAGAACCCAATGAGGATAATAAAGTGTATCAAGTCAGAGCACCAAAAGGAATGGCACAAGAATCTGTGAGTGTCCTTATGGGAAAACCAAATCAATCCTAAGAATATTTTAAAAATGTCCCCTTATGATTTGGTTTATGATAAAGAGGTAGTCCTACCCATTTCCATGGGAATCCTAGCACTACAATTTTTAAAATCTTTGGAAGTTGAGGAGGATAGTAGGGTGTAGGTTAGATTGGAAGAGCTCTTGACACTAAAAAAAAATGGAGAAATCATTTAATGCCATGATCAAATGAAAACTTGTGGTTAAGCATTACTTTGATAAAAATTCCTACAACCAAAATTTTAGGGAGGGTAGTCCTATGTTGAAATATGATGAATGAGCTACAAAACTAAGACAACATGCAAAATTTGATTCATTGGGTCTCTTCCACATCCATAGATGAAAATAATGAAATGCATACAAGCTAGTGGATATGAATGGAAATGTTTTGGATATACCAATGAATGATATTCATCTAAAACTATTTAATCAAGTATGCACACGTTCATTTAAATTTATGGTTATGTACCATATGTAAACTTTTGTAAAAAACAAATTTTTGTGAATAAGCCATGAGCGTAAACACAAAAAATAATAGGAGAAATACTATATATTATATTCATCCAAAAATATTTTATATATGGTATGAGCTTCTAGGCCTAAGGCTCTGAGAGAAGCTTGAAAATATTCTTCTACAAAACCAAAATGATGCATCATTTTGAATCACAAAATAGAGGTGGGACAAAAATGAAAAAAAGAGTTTGACCTCCAAAGGTAGTAATAGTTAGAGCATTTTGTTTTTAGAGGTTCACTAGTAGAGTAGTAGGGTTATCAACAAACGGGGTGCAAGGGCATGGAACAAACCTTGATCCTTGACGCCAAAGCTATAGACCAATTGATTGAAGTGGGGAATCCACTTCAAACCATAGTAGCACTCCACATTGTACATTTTTAGGAGAAAGGAGGCTGTAGGTTGGACCCATAGTTAATGGTGCTCAAGGTCCATGGTCCAAAAACTCATGAGGAAAGGTAGCTAGGGAACCAATTTTGCATTATCCACTTGCCTCTAAATGTTCATGGTAGATGGGATGCCAGTACTGGGAATGGCCACATGAACTTAATTCCCCACCCAACCCATCTAGATATCTTTTAGTCAAACATGGAATGATAGAGGCTGGAGTATCCAACACTCCTGAAATGATCTAGTAACAAACCAAAATCGGGAATGATTTTTATATTAGGGTGATCCCACAAAGTCAGCTTATACCGAGGAATCATTTTGCTGAAATCACATATTTTAAAATATAATAATTTAAGCCTTAAAAGGTTCCATTTAAAGAATTCCAATTGAAGAGGATTTGATCAAACTACCTTAAATCAAACCCCTTGGATACAACCTCGCTTAGTTTTAAACCGGTGACTTATAATGGAGTCTCCTTTACACCTATCAAAATGTTGATAAAACCACTTTTGATTTACCTTTGGGGATCAAATGAATTCATTTAAAATTTATTTTTGTAAGTATGTAGTCCTTATTATAAGCTTCCTAAAAGTATAATTTTAAATAAATTTAATTTAATTTTATATTTATTTTTATTTCTCGTGGAATGTAGGATGTTCATCGAAAATCGCTTCTCCAGATTCTACATATGTGGGAAAAATATTAGTACACCGTATATTGTAGAAGTCCTTTGATCCAATGTTAAAAAATTTGAATTTAGATACATACAAAAGTTACGATTATAATGGGTCACAAGGCTTAAGTCCGAATTATAATTGGTTTGAATCAATATTACTAGTGAAAAAATCAATAAAAAATATCTAAACCAAGTGGAAGCACTAGATATCGAAGTTACAAATCTAAATTTGAAAGAATTAGAAATTTATCCTTCATGGAAAAAAATTTATGCTTTATATGGTGTGCATCACTTTTTAAAAATGTTGTTTTCTGCTAAAAACTAGTTTTTTTGGGAGATGGAAAAAGAAGTAATTAATCTCAATTTTTGAAAAAATATATTTAGAGTCTATAGGACAAAATTTCAAGAAACTTAGTTTTCATCATCTCCAAATTTCTCATGGTTTAGCCGCTATAGATGCCCAAAAGTGAAGATTTAGTTAAAAAAAATATTTCATTGTCCAGTTTGGCCAAAAATTTAAAACCACTATTGTGGGATCACCCATTACAATGTGGCCCGTTCTCATCCTTTACAAAGTCTTTTCCAAGAACCCACTTAAATTTTAGAAGAATCAAGTGGTTCTTTATCTACAATAGGCACTTGATCCTCTCATTGTTGACCTTTCCTACAAAGGTTATCTGTTGCTTCCTTCTCAAGAGTTGAATTGGGGTACCCAGACCAATCATAAGGTTGGAAAGAAAATTTATAAACTCATAAATAAAATGCATAACTAAATAATAGGAAAATGGATGCTTTATAACCTAGATAATAGAACACCACTCTTCTCCAATAAACATTCAAGGATGTCCTAGGATCCAAAATTGGATTGATTATCAACACAAAGGTGACTCAATTCTCAATAAGGGATACCTAGGAAGATTTTTTAGGCTTCTAAGGGTTCACCACCAAGAAAAAGCTTGGAAACAACAAATTAAAATTCAACTCACAAAACCTTGTAAAGTAAGATGAATAATGAGTGAAAATGACAAAAATAAAGAACAAAAAATTAGGATGTATGTACCTAGGAAGTCTAGAAATGTTGTAAGGATTCTAGAAATGCAAATTTTTTGTCAAAATATGCTAGTAAGGACAAAGAATCCCTTACTATTGTCTTAGTCTTGCTACTATCTTTTGGGGTAGAAGCAGAATATTTAGATGTTAGAATAGAATCTAAAAGAATCTGTGTGAAATACAACTTGGAGGGCTAAGACACCCTTATTGCCAGCTTAGTCCTAATTTGAATTTCTACAACTTTGAAATGTGATCATAAGATTCAATGTCTGCACTTCCTTCTTCTTAGATCTCAGGTCTTGAAACCTCTAGATTTGGCCTATAGGTGTCTTTTTGTGAAGATGAAAACTTTGCACTCAAACATTGAAACTTTTCAGTTCAAATGATCTTCAACCTAAATCTACAAACGTAAACATGGAAGAGAGGAAAAACTTGTTGATTGTTAGTAAATGGGGGTTTTCATTTGTCAAACCTGTTGTTGGTAATTAAACATTGTAATGAAATGAAATAATGGAGGGAATTGATGAATAAAAAAAGTGATATTTTTCAACTCACCAAACCCTTGCTATGAAACCTACAAACTTATGTAAAGTGGCTAGATTGAATGTAGATCTTGACTGAAATGAATGGTTGATATATCTTGACTTGAATTGCTTGCTTGAATCAAAATCCTATATCAAAAATGTTAGCTCAAAAGCACACATCATGCAAGAATGTTTTTAACATGATGCTTGAATCTTGATGATGGCTCTCAATGCTTGATGAATTTCTCTTGAATGCACTTGTGAACTAATTATGGTATAAGAATTAATACTCGAATGCTTGGATGAGAAATGAGAGAAAGAACCTTATACTTTTACTTATACATTCTTAATATCCTAAAATTACACAACAAGCCAACATATGAATTAATATTTAAAGGAGGATAAATATCACCAAGATTTGAAATTATATCTTAAAAATAACATGAGGGGGACTAAGACTGCGTGGGTGGCATCTTAGTCCAAAGTCTTAAAACTCAGGGAATAGACTGCAGAAAGGAGCCACTTTAAGTTGTTTTTTAAAATATGGTCCCAAGACCTTTGGAGGACAAACACTCCCTAGGTGGTGTCTTAGTGTCATTCCAAAAATCAAGGACACATAGCCAAAATCATTAAATTATCATTTACCCTTTGATTTTTGTTGGGATTAGCCATTAAAAGATATAATTTATTAGGCTTGTGGATGCAAAATAGGACTAATTAAGGCATAAATAAAGATAAATAAAGCAAGTTGTGACCAAAAAAGTGAGAAAATGAAAGGGTATGCATTTTCCTACACTGCATTTAACCCCCACTTTAGTGAGAGGATGAATTTTCTTCAAAATCACACTAAAGTAGCCAACCAAAAAATCAAGAGGGATTTAAATGTACAAATTCTAGTAAAATAGGATGAAGATAACCAGGAGGGTGGCCAAGCCCCCAGGATCAAGATTCTATGACAAACCAACATAGGCACAAAGGAACACACTTCTAGATGATATATGAAGCCATTACCAGATCATTAGCATACACCATCAAAGATAGAACAAGGCAAGAAAAAAGCAAGGGATCATGCTTCGATTGGTCATCCAACACATTGTGGACTAGGTATAGGTTGTTTGTCCCAAAAAGGTTTACAAGTGGAACGCATTGAACACTTTGCAAACAAAATGCATGCTCACAAGGGCTAGTGAAGCTTGTTGTTAACTAGGTGAGCCCCAAGAGATTCATATCAAAGTCATACCCCCATGACTATGATAAGGAGAAAAAGTAAATGCACGCTCATAAGGGCTAGTGAAGCTAGTTGTTCACTAGGTGAACCCTAAAGAACCATATCAAAGTTATACCTCCATGACTCTAATAAGGTACAAAAAGAAAATGCATGCTCATAAGGGATACTGAAGCTAGTTGTTCAATAGGTGAGCCCTAGGAAACCATATCAAAGCCATACTTCCATGACTTTAATAAGGTACAAAAATGAAATGCAATAAGGAAAAGGGATGTTCAAAGGGATTTTTCTTAGTTCATGTGAGGTCTTAATCTTAGGGGAGATTTTTCCTGCTATCTATGATAGAGGACCAATCAAAGGATAAAAGATTCACAACTTAGGGAATGTAGTGCATCGCATCACCACTAAGAGGAATGGAATATACTAAGATAGACCAAGATCTATAAGGACATTAATCCCAATGCCACCACAAAGAGAACTCATCACACGAAGTAAGAAAATCACATCAAGGAACAAGGAAAAAAATGCAAATGAAATCATGCCAAAGTAATGCCAATGTATACCCTCACTTTAAATAAATTGCTAAACATTGTGCTATGAGAAATTAATTTAAAGTAGACAAACATGAAAAAGGAAAAGAGGGTTGCTACCCCAAAAACACATAAGAGATCAATGGATTCAGGGTCAGTATTTTTCTTTGTTGTAATGATATTAGAGAGCTTGGAACTACCATAATTCCCCAAATACACATACAACTAGAAGAATGACACAAAGAGAGAAAAAAAAAAAACTTTTTGGGTGAACATGGAAGGAAAATGAATGTCTCAACTCCTTGCATCATCCCTAAAAGAAAAACATAAGACAAAAATGAAAGGATAAATGAAAATTAAAAGTAAAGACCAATGTAAAGGAAAAAGAGCTTACAACACATAGAAGAATGTAGGTACAAATAGATGAATGCACATAGAGAGAAAGTGCTAACGCTTTCCCTAGTAACGCAAACATGAGTAAACAAGTTAAACAACTTAATTGCCAAAACAAGGATTCCAGCTACGAAATCCATTTTACAACATTCAAATTAGAAGAAAAACATCAAGAACACAATTAAAATTACAAAACAAAAGATCAAATCCTAATTAGGAAAAGAAAACATATGATTCCCATGGGGAATTAAGCTAATTTGATGTGAAATTGGCCCTTCCCAATTCCTAAGATGCTTCTTGATATGTTGAAGATGATTGATCCACTTTGTTGATGTTGAAGAGTGCTCCAAGCCAAATCTGCAAAAAGCCTAACTAAGAATTCAATGATGGATGGAAATGGCTAAATATTCTAGCATAATAACTTTGCAATGTTTGTGGATGATGAAATGAGGATATGAGCCCTTTATTTATAGGATTTCAAGATGGATGAATGCCCAAATTTGAGCAATGTGGGAATAAAATTCATCCAATGATATGATGCCACTTGTCAAGCTATGAATGGATGATGGATGTGCAAGATTTGGGGTTTGTGCCAATAAATGCATAATTTTGAATTTCAAATTTTAATTTGAAATGACTTGTAAGAGGGAAGGAAAATGAAATAAATGCCACTTGGCTCAAGGCAAAAGACATGTAAGATGAAGTTATTGCCTTGTTGGATGTACATGTTGACTTGGAATTTTTGAATTTAAATTGAGAGAATATTCCAAAAGATGCCTTGTGAGGAAAATAGAGATTTAATAAATGAATTAAATCTATTTTCATGTGCAACTTGCAAAATCTAGAGGATGGGACATGATAAGAGATTAAATTAATCAAGAGTTAATTAATTTAATAGGAGATTAGATGATGTGACCTATTTGACTCAAATTTATGGATTTATTTAAATCAAATAAGAGAATATGATAAGAGATTTAATTCAAATAAGGATTCTAATTCTATTTAATTAAAAGAGATATATGCTGATTAAATCAAATAAGGTTTTAATTTATTTAATTTAATGGATAGATTTAGAGATTTAATTAAACAAAATTGACTATTTAATTAAATAGGGATAATTAGATTGGATAGATTGATTTAATTAACAAAAGAGAGAGACTTAATTAAATTACTGGTTTATTTAATTAAAAGAGGAA